>JAGTTH010004477.1:0-29992 GCA_022606485.1 Agraylea sexmaculata | reverse complement strand
ACCATTGTTAATATTAGAATAAAAAGATATTTTGTATTGTATATGGTGAGTTGAAATACAGTATTTTGGTCCCAACAATGATATTTATTATACATTTATAATATTTATAAGGATATCTATTTTTTATTTTAAGACCTCTTCTTTTTTATCTTGAAACTCGATCATCATCAAAATTTTTTAAAAAACATAATTCAGTTATATGAAAATCAATCCCTAAACCTTTTAAATTATAGGTAAACATAATAAATTTATCACAAGTCAAATAAGTGATACGACATTTTAATCAATTTAATGAATAGGTATGATTTTTTTACATACAATTAAAAATGTTTGAGTTTATTTTATCGTGTGTGAAATTCATTATATCCAGTTTATGAAAGCATACAATAATAATAGTGGTGTGAAATAATTTTAAATGATTTTTAACGACGGTCAATGAGTGGAGGATGACCAGAGCCATCAAAATGGCGCCACGTCCCATAATTTTGACAGACATTTGCCGACTGCCATTTTTCACAAATGAGAATGCAAATATAAGCAGTGCTGCACCTAAAACTGCTTTTTGAATGTGTCTTAGTGACGAATTTCACAACATTTGAATCATAAAGGGGACGCAAACTGTATTGAATGTGAGGTAAAAGCGACACTTCTTATGACAATGCCTCATTATCACAATATTATATCACAATTTCACCACCATTCACAAATATGGGTCGGAATTATCATTATTGCACACTCTATTTATGCCAATGAATTAATTAAATCCTTGTTAATAACATGACATATAAGTATAATGCAGAGGTTACACTATCCTGATAGAGGACAACTCGCCTATAAGTGCAAGTTACTAAAATATTTTTTTATTTTTTTAATGTATAAATAACAGGGGAACAAGTTCTATAATTGATAGTGCAACAAAATTTTTTTTTGGAGTTGACTAAAAAGGTGCTATTTTTTAGTGTAACCACCGCAAAATTTTTCAATATAATGATTTAAAAAAAATCATTATTTCAATAATTTTAAATTTAATCATAATAATAACGTATATCAACACATAATAAATAAATATTAGACTGCGATCCTAAATTCTTCGGTTCTCATATAAAAATTTATTATACATGGTGGACTTGAATAAACTAATAATATTTGAGGTGATGGTAGGGTATCGTAAAAATAAATTAAATATTTAAAAAAGAATATTATTATGATCTTGGAATTAGCTGTTTCTGTCAAATTCGCAATAGTGGATGTCACTCTGCTGTTTAACCGTTGTATCTGTTAAATACGCCATGAATCAATTATTATTTTATATTATTGAGAACTAGTTATTATTACTATAAGTTATATTTTTTTCATTAATAATATTAAATATTTTTTAAGATTATTATTTATGCAATATCCTACTAATGCATAAAATATTCTCAGCTATTTCAAGTCCACTCTGTGTATAAAAATTAAAATAAAAAATTGAAAAATAAATGAAAATTTCAAAAAAAATATAACAAATAATACTCTAAGTTACCCAAAATTAAATTAGTCTTTCAGATCGAAGTAGGTGTAAATTATTTGGACATTATTTTTGTAATATATTGTATTCAAAATCTTATCGGTTGCATGAATAATTGCCACAAATAGGTATTTGTGGCAATTATTATACATAATACAGTTTATTATGTGATTCCTGGTCAAATCATAAAAATAATAATAATAAGACTCGAATTACATACTCTCATTTCCTGGATGATAAGGTGAATACTGAGGCTATTACAAATTATTATAAAAAAGATTATCTAAGTCGTCTATCATCCTAAATTTTTATTTTTAGCTTAGCCATAATCATTTATCACAATACTGAAAGCTTTACACAATTTTGACGTCTGTCGCCCAAGTTTTAAAAATAATTTATATTTACAAGAATACGTGAAAAAATTAATTCGTTCTCGAGTCAACGAACTATCAAAATGCATTTCCTTAAAATTTCCACACCGTAGATTCTCTGTGCGAGATAAGATAACGTTTTTGATATCTCAATATTGCACAATTTGTTTGATTGTCATAGTTATATTTTTTTTCTCAAAATAAATGATAAGAAGTTCACGACCCGGAATGATTTGTACACAAACATTATATCTCCGTGAATGAATTGTCGATGTTATTTGTCTATTTTATAAAATAAACTGGTAGGTAGAAAATAGGCATACGCTTTGGATATAAAATAATTACATAGTGTATTATAATTTCTAATTTTAAATAAATAATATTGACTATTGACTTCTTAAATGGTGTAAAAGATCTGCTATGGCTAGACAGACACTTTTGCACCTGATCATACATTACAACCTGGTTTCATCGCATAATTGATTTGTTACCAAGCACGTGCTTCCTTTCATACATAAATACAGCCTTAAGCTAAATCCTATACAAAATAACTAGGAATTATCTTGATTGCATCCTTTAAAAGGATCCTAGTTAAGTATACTTATATATATTTTTTAATTAAATTGTTTAAATTAAAAATTAACATTTACCCTTTAATGAAGTACTTGCAGCAAGCAACTATTTCCTTTATAATATTGCTTTATTATATTCATGGGACAAACTATATAGTTGAAAAGAAATTTTATTTTTATTAATATTAATATGTTTTAAAAGTGTTCTGTTAATATCCCACAATTTAAATAGAATAATTTATTTCATCGAATAATGATATATAATAAAAATACTAGCCGCGCAGTGCTCTACAATTGTGAGCAATTGAAAACCTTTTTTAACCCTTTTGGCCGAGGTTTACATATTTCAAATAATTGTTAAAAAATATTTAAGTTTTGCTATGTATATTGGTTAATTACATATTTTTATTGGCAAATAAAGGCTATGAAAAATAAAATACAATTGATTTGTATTACAATTTGTAAATAATAAAAAAAATAAGTTCAGGTGGTGATTTTTCGATCCTTTTAATAACCATAAATCATCTTTAATTAAAGTTATTAATAAATATTACATTTCAATTATGGCACATTTATTTCCTAATATAGAGTGACATTTGTTTTATTGATTTAACATATTTTGATCTAAATAGATAAATTAGTAAATAATCAAATTTAATCTCGCCCGTGTGAGAATTTATCATATTATCTGATAATCGAGTTATCTCTGAAAATGCCGCTTTTCGATCGATTATTTGCGATTTGAGGAAATTACAGGTGATTTTCGTATATAATAATAGTAATCCGGCCAGGTGTATTTAATGTAAACTAGTTTTCCAGTCTTTTTGTCACCGTGTAATTTGAAACTGTATCAAAATATCGCGAGAGTGGGCGATAATACTGGTTGAAAAAAATAATACATTATAAAAAAAATATTATTAAGCCTCTTATAGAGGTAGTGAATAAATAAATATATTATTATTAAAAAAATAATGTAATTTTTATATGTAAGTAAGTTGATGTGTAATATACATAAATTCGCAACGTGTGGTTATTTTCCATCGAATACGATAAAATACTCACGTTCGTTGGTTCAATATATCCTCTTCTTGTTATTTATTTAACCACTGATTATCACACACAATTAATTCACTGAATATTACGATGATCGTGCGTGTTGTTAGTTATAAAATACGTAACTTTAGTAAAACACGTCCGTCACTTGCGGCGTACAAAGCGCGACTGAACCGTGTTTGGGAATTGTTCTCGTAAATGAAAATCTTACACCATATTTCAGCTGAAATAATATTTAACATTTCATTACAAACAACCACTTATTCAATTAATCAAATATATCTCGCTGGAAAAATCGTCCTAGTAAAAAAAATAATTATCTAATAGGTAATTGTATTCCTGGACTACAAATTCAAATATGAACAAGAAGCTTTACTTCTTAAAGTAGTTAAAATATATATTTTATAATACCTTAATATGAGGTTTTTTTTTAAATTTTTTTATTTGATTGGGAAGGAATGATAATGATTACATCTGTTTAAGCCCAAAAACGTTTTTCACATTCGATTAATTGAGACCAATAAATACAATATTTAAATAATTACCCAGTTTTGCTTTAAACTATAAATATTTTCAAGATGTCATTGAATAAAACACAAATATTTTAATGGGATAATAATTACGAAGCATTTATTAACATTAAATATCTGTGAATAAAATTTAGGAGTAAAAAACCAGAGGGGCAAATTCTGTATAAGAATATTGCATTTTTATTCTTTTTTTTTAGACCAATACAACCTAAAATAAAAACACATATACTCGTAAGAGAGATATTTTTTTATCATTAAAAATAATAACACAGTTTTTTTAATATATTGCTTTAAACTTGCCTATAAACTATAAAATAAAATATTTAATAGGATAATTAAAAAAATACGAAGAATTTATTGTCATTAATAGTCTTAATATGTTATTAAAATTAAGGAGTAAAAATTATTTGTTGTTTTTTTATTTATTTATTACTATGGTTAAAAAAATCATAAAATAAAAAATGCATGATTAAAACAATTACCACTATTAATAATCAATGAAAAAAAACAAGAATTATAAATTAGTCTTTATTTAAAATAATTTCAAAAACACAAATTAATTAAATTCTAATTCATATGCTTTAGATTAAAATTGTTATCGTACAAATAATATATGATAATCACCCTTTTATCAGATATTATGATTCCATTCATACTGTATCGATAAAATAATATTATTAATCTTTGTTTCTTATCTTCGTAGAGCGAATTTTAAATTTGACTGACTTACCGCAGACTGCTGTGATTGGTGTGGATTCTGAGTTCGATCCCCGGAAACCGAATATTTTATATGGACTAAAGCCTATAGTATCCGGGCCAAAGGTCTTTTCTATATTAAAAAATATATTATATACTTTGTACTTAATAAAATTCTATTATTTCCATTACAATGTTTCCTGAATGCGATTATTTCGCCGATCGCACACGTGTACATACAAAAAAGAGTGAAAAGAAATATGTGGGTCAGGTGTGTTCATCTTTCATGAACAGCGATAGCTTTCCAGAGGAAGATGATGATGATGATGATGATGATGGGGTCCAATTAAATTGTTTATACAAGGTAGCAGTTTGCAAGGATAATTACTTGATGATATGGCTTTACCTGAAGTAGGCACAACTAATATCAAGTCCCATCCTTCAACACTAAGCTTTGAATAATTATAACAGAAGTGGACTATAATAATTATTTGAATGGGTTATTAACACAACACTATATCTACAAAGGAGATAATAAAATAAATATTATTAAATTACTGAATATTTTGGTGCAAGCATATAGATTTTGCTTTCATTCATTATTAATATGCCATATTAACTTTTATTATGATAAGATATTTTATTTAAAACCTTCTGATAAATATATGACTTGGGCTACAATTAAGAGTAAAACTGCATATTTTGTGTAAACAAAAATCTTTTTGTAGAAAGTTATTAAAAATTTAAAAAAAAGTTTGAGAGACACTGCAAAAATCAGAGATCTCAAAATATTCTACTCGCAAGTAATTATTTTTTAAATAAAATAACGGGAAGTCGATTTAACAAATTATTAATATACCCATAATTAAGTTGTTGTGACAGCCATATTTATTTATGGTAATAATAATAAGACGCTGTCACATATTAATTTAATTAATTAAAATTTATTACTCACACTTATTCAAGTGTAAAAATAAAGTATTGTATGTATAATATTATAATTTATCGCCATTAATCGTTTTAACGGGCAATCTTGGTTATGTGACGTTTAGATCAGTTTCGCTTGAAGCCTTGTGTTGTGTAGACACTCACATTTAATATTGGTTAAATATCATGAATACGAGAAGAAATAGTGACAATATTTATTTTCAATTCAAAATTGTATTGTAAAATTGTTTATATTGTCTGAAGTATTTGAACTTAATTTATAAACTATAGATGTCATTATAATTTATTGGTTGCGTTCTCCGCTAAATGTTTTAATTTAAGCAGGTCTTAGTAATTTTTAAAATTCCTATTTACTATAAAAAATGAGGTTATATTAAAATATAAACAATTCATCGTAGTTTAATTGAGCAATAAAGACTATTTTATAGACCACCATCGTTGAAGAAAAAAATATTATTATGCGTACAGTTTTAAAATTACACGTTTCATACAAGTTTTTACGGAATGTATTTAACCAAGTTTAAATAAAATGAAACCATATACACTTTCGAAAGCGACCCAAAAATTATTAAAAAAAAAAAACTTATATAATTTCGCAACATTTATGGAAATATCTTTTTATGATTTAAATATAATGAGCATGCTTTTGTGGCTACTTGTCTAAATATCGCATGTTAAATTGAACATGTCCCACTTTTTTAACCAAGTAAGAGATATTTTAAATAAATTATTTATTACATAAGTGATGTTTCAATTTGTATTGTAAATTAAATAAAAACTTGCGATGATGCGTTACGGAAACTCTTTTGCTTATAGTAAGCTCATTTTTTTAAATAAATATCCATTATAATAAACATGTTTCTAGATTATTTATTTTGTTAATTTATCTCATATATAATAATGTGGTGTATTTAATAGTTTATTTAAAAATTGTGTGAAATGGTTAGAATTTATAAAAAGTGAATACATCATCGACATTGAATTGTCGCCGTTTTTTGCAAATTTTGAGCAAACTATTTGGAAAATAATAAAATAATGTATTAAAGAAATGTTGACCATTAAAATATCTATAAAAATATGCAAAATATTTATATATTTATTTAAAAAAATGATATCACTATAAGCAAAATGTGTTTCGAAAATATTTCTCATTTGGATATAAATTGCAACAATAATAAAGAAAATCACAGAATAGGTATTCTAGTTTATTTCGTGGATGCGTAGAGTATTAGAGACGCTCAGAGGTGAAATAAAATACCGTAAATGGCTGTGATTAGTGTATTCGTAACATGTGATATTGTATTTTTTTACTTTTAAGTGTGAAATTTACTCTACACATTTATTTAATAGAATTTAGAACCCAAAGCGCATCTTCTTTCCTTGTGATGACAAATTAATTGGAACTAAATGAGTAATGAGACTTGCGATGAATATTAATTATGGCCTACAATTAATAAATGCCTGGTGATGTTTTCATTAAAAAAATTCAACCATCATATTATTTATTTTATTTCCATATAAAATCCTTAGTTTTATTTTTATCGTGATAAAGCGGTGCAATAAAAAGGACTATAAAGGTTATCCAGGCACGGATATGAACCTGTGATCCCGCCCACAAAGCATACTTCAACTAGGATTACATTTATTGTATTTTGTAGTTTTTATTTACTCATCTTACTAAAGAATGGTTTAATTTGCATATAAATTTAATAGGAATGTATTGAGATTCAATAATTTAAAATACCAGTTTCATTGAACTTGATCTTGTCTTAAAATATCCAATTCGTCAAAGTCACATACATACACACAAAAAAAAATGCAAATAATAATTTATTTCCAAATGACAAATGGATCTTGTTACGATATAATTAAGATTGAATGGTTTCGATAGTCGAAAGATGCATTATTAATTTAAAAATATTTATTAAAGATTATTCAATGTCTGATAACAATCTGTGAAATAAATAATGTCGCTCAATATTTATATTTTTTTAAATAAATATAACGGTTATTGAGTCGAATCACGATTTTTCACAACGCTGTATAATTTTCACGTCCGTTGTTGTTTTATTGATTGTGCAATTTTAAGCAGAGATTTATTTGCATGGACCTGAATTTAAAAAAATATTTATTAATTGCGTGTTCTCAATTGTACGCTGCAATTTATCTTGTATTTATATTTTTTTTAAATAAAAAAAAATAAAATATGATTGGGCTCGTCCGGGATTTGAACCCGGGACCTCTCGCACCCAAAGCGAGAATCATACCCCTAGACCAACGAGCCGATGCGAAATTATGAGAAGAATGTTGTATTAGAACCAAACATAACTGTTCATTTGTCCTATATAAAAATATATTTTTTTAATAAATAATTTAATTCAAAAATCCCCCTTTATTATTATAAACTTGTAACCCCATTGCTAAATATTAATTTGCAATACAATAAATTGTTATTCTTCAAACGCACGTTGTATACAATCAAACCCTCTCCCCAAATTATTATATTAAAAATATAATATTATTATAGTGGGAGAGAATTTCGAGGCGGGAGAATTATTTTATTATTAAAGAACAATGGAAAGGCCGCTGTCAAAATATCGAATAACCCACAAAATATTGCACAAAAGGTTCACAATAATAAGCCCCCTAATAATATTGAGAAAGTATTTATATTGAATGGAATGAAATTCAAAGCTATTGTTGGAAATGAAATTTGTAGAAAAAAAAATTTAAGACCCAGCCGGGATTCGAACCGGGATATTTTAATTTCAATTATTTTTATTATTTTTCATAATATTTTTTATGTTTGTTTATTATAATAATTGTCAATACAACGCCCCCCTCACAATATTCGAATCCTAATTATGAAAGTGTATAATTAATACTAGATTCCTTCGAGCCCTTCTTTAAAGATTCAATATACTCATTATTTCCTTTCATTAAAAATAATACGATAAATCCTTCATCCAAACCCACACATTTATTATGTACTTGATTGACTCATTTTGTAAAACAAAAAGGTGATATTAAAATAATAATAAAAAAAACTCGTTCAACGCGTATTATTTATAACCTGGAGCGATAATGTTATTAAAATAATCTTCTGATGCTCTAAAACTATTATTTTATTTTTTAATCGAACGATATTTAGACATTTTATTCTTATATTTATAGAGAATATATCAAACTTTGAATGAAAATTAATTTACATAAATTCGAAATTGATCTTATACAAATTACCAATCACAGCCGTTTGCGGTAATTTAATAAATCTTGATTGGATAATAATTTTCATTTAAAAATATAAGATAATAAAAAAAATATATATATTCTTTGATTCTCCTGTTTATAGAGTAGATGTTAAATTTATGAAACAAAGAGTAATTATTATATTTTTTTGTGGATTTTATTTAATAAATATATACATATATACATACGCATTTTATATTATATAAAATTAATAATAAAAAAATATTATTTGTTTCTTATGATTATAAATATCAAATATCAAATTTCATAAATACCGCCAACGGTTGTAATTGGTATTATTGTAACATAATAATATGCAATTATTAAAAAGAAATATAAACTCTCTATAAATTTATGAAACAAAGAGTAATTATTCTAATTTTTGGTCGACTTCATTTAATAAATATAAACATACGTATTTTAGATGATATAAAATTATTAATAAATCAATTTTGTTTATTTCTCGTGCTTATAGGGCAAATGTCAAATTTAAGACATACCGCAAACGTCTGTGATTGGTATTATTATAACATAATAATATGCGTAATATATAGAGTAATTATTATAATATTTTGTGGATTTCATTTAAAAAAAATATACATACGCATTTTAGATGATATAAAATTAATAATAAAATATTCTTTGTTTCTTATGATTGTAGAGCAAATGTCAAATTTGAGACATACATATAGTAACATAATAATATGCAATCAATAAGAAATATAAAATCTCTATAAACTTATGAAACAAAGAGTCATTATTATATTTTTTTGTGGATTTCATTTAATAAATATATAGATACGCATTTAAGATGATGAAAAATCTCTGTTTCTTATGATTGTAGAGCAAATGTCAAATTTAAGAAATACCGCAAACGGTTTTGATTGGTATTATCGTTTTACAATAATATACAATTAATATAAAATATTCCTATTGGTTATGTTTCTAGTTAGATATTTTTTCTATAGACATATGACACAAAGAGTAATTATTATATAATTTTATTGATATGAAATTTAATATTCCAATAAACAATATAACAATGAAGTGCTATTTAAAAAATGTAAAAATTAAGATATTTTCCCAGAATGTCGGTTTATACGGAGTACCCAAAAAAAGTTTGATAGAATTGGTGAACGAATCCCGAACCTCCCGTAAGGAAGTTGTGGCTGGGTGATGATCACAGGTCTTGATCCCAACACGATAGGATCATATCTGATCTTGGTGAAGATTTATAATATTATATTTTTAGTGGCTGTTGGCTCGTTATGCAGCCCGATCATGGCTATCGATAAACCCCTCAAAGTGGCCGTTAAAAATAGAGTAACTTGAAATAAATAACACATTTAAAAAAAAATAGCATATAACACGCTCAATATGCCATATATGTGTATATTTTTAATATTATTTTTTGAGTTGTATGGTTTTTCGTGATGTTCTCAACGCTTTGATCTGAAGCGGCTTACGCACAATGGCGGACGTGTTACATACACGCTTCGTTTTCTTGTGAAATATCGGTTCAAACATTACGATTTATCTTCAATTATAAGTGAAATCCATATATTTATTTAATTTCACACTCGAATTATTTAAATTATATGCAATAAACACAAATTGAGTGTATTTAAATTGGATTTTTAAATAATTTGCATAGTGCGAATAGCGCCCTGTAGAGAGCGCTTCTTTAATTATATATATATAAAAAAATACATTATTTTTTTTAAAATATTATATGTATTTAAAATTTATATGTATTTAAAATCTATATACTTAAAAAAAATATATCAATTTTATTATTTAGTAAAAAAGTGTAGTTTTTATAGTTTTCTAATTTTAATAAAATCATATTATGAAGACAAAATTATTATTATTTTTTTTTTATAATAAATATTTATAAGTAAAGTGTTCATAAATGTTAAAGAAATAAAAATACTTTTAAAAAAAATATAAAAAGTGATTGGGCTCGTCCGGGATTTGAACCCGGGACCTCTCGCACCCTAAGCGAAAATCATACCCCTAGACCAACGAGCCGTTGCTATCACTTGCCACATTTGTTATATATAAACATAGTGATAAAATAATATAGTTTATATTATAAATTAATATTTAAATAGCCCCCGGGGGCTTTATAAATGACAAACGAGTGCTTCAGTAATGATATTCGCTGTAAATATAATAATGGCTGGATCAAAAGCTGCCGTCCTGTTTGTTCTTGGACCGACTCACGACTTCCATACAATTGCAACGTGGGGGGATTTATTATTTAATATTTTTATTAATACACGGTCTAATTGGGTAAAATGTATTTTATGATATTACTGAATATCGATACACAATGGCGGAACATGTTAATTAGACCGCGGCATTTACTTCCTGTGAATAAATAATATTATTGTGGGCTCAAAAAATAATAAATTTATAAAATTCATATTAAAATTGAGTCGAGATTGTATCACCTGTGTGATAAAATTTTAATGAAACTATCCATTGGTATATGTGATATTTTAAGCCTACATAAAATTTATTTTTAAAAGAACATGCCGCCCTTTTTAACTTTAAGACGCTCTCAATTTATGTTTAAATTATAATAATAAAAAAAAAACAAATATCGCAATATTCTGAACAAATCTAATATTCGATATTTGCTCTACATATTTTTTTTTTAATCTTAAATTTATAATTACCGCAACATTTGTCAGTATTTTTTATATGCATTAAATCATTAAGAATATAATATTAATATATTTTTTATACTATTCATTGGCTGTCCAACAAGTTGTTTTATTACTGATTAATTCAATAACAGCGGCTTATTATTATTACAAAACAAATATAAAGAGGTGACCCAAACTATGAAACTATTGTTATTAAAATTATTCACCACCTTCCTTTAAATATTTTTTAAGTACACTGTTTATATAAGGTTTTTTCTAAATATGTATAAATTATCCACTTTTTTTAACTTTTATCTATAGAATCAGCATGCGATATTCCGGCATACATAATAAAATGCATCACTCATTCGTGTAAACGTTGTGTACACGTAATAGAATTCGAAATCGCAAGACGGCGAGGCGGTAGAAGCACACACACGCTTTATTGTCGACTTTACAAGTATTATTGTTATCTCTATAATATGTATAAATACTTATTCCTTTGGAATCATTATGAATTTACGATATTTCAAGAGTAACCAAATTGAAATTAGAGATTATTTATGTTTACGGTACAAAAAATGTACATTTATAAACATAGACATTACTGCAAACTATTTTAAAATTGAATTATAATTTTACTGAATTCAATATTCACATTAAAATAATAGAATGGGTCGCTCTATTCCTATTATTATATTATTTACATAGATATAAACATTAGATATAGCATCGTATATAAATAATTCGTGTCAACCCATATTGTTGCACTCTTCTCTCCTATTCGATAAAGGCATAAGTGTGTCTCCCTCACTCAACACATTTCTAGTGAGCCCTGAGAGTGATTTTGACAATACTTAAGTAGTGTTTGGTAAAAAGTGAGGCTAGATGTATTTGAGTGTATGTTTGAGTCCATATGACATGTAGTAACAATGCATTTACCCATTTTACTGTGAAATATAACTGAAGATATGAAGAGACATGTTTATAGTATAATATTTGCCAGGTAAGTCATGTTTTTGGCCACTTGATCCACTTGAACTAACCACGCATTCATGCGATATCTTATGTTTATTTATTAAAAATATTCTCAATGACGAAAAGTCCATCCAAAGTACATTTTATAATAACGATTTCCTCGCATGTTGGCACGTTTCAAGCGAGGGCTGCGTTATCTTGGATGACTATGAATTGTGTGGATGATGATGATGATGATGATGGTGAGACAAAATGAGGTGTTGTGCATATTGAAGGTGTTCACTAATAAATCAGCAAGGTTGTTGAAGGCTAAATTGCAGGTTATACTCTTCCTTCACTAGACCAGTCACTCATATTATATAAATAATCTGAAGCAAGGACCCCGTCCATTATTATTAATAATATAAATAATATCATATTATGGCAGTGTTAAATATGAGTGTATGTATTGTATTATTTAGGGCTCAAAGGGCACCAAGTCTGAAAGGGATTTATAGACTCTACGGGACAATGGAAGTCAGACTTCTTTGAAAATAGCCTCTGTATCTTTATATATAATACTTTATTATTATATTGTGCTTACAAACTTATAGACAATTGAATAACAGACAAACATAAGAGACCAATATTATTTTAATTATAGATTATTGAGAGGCTGGGTGGAATAAGGGCGTATGTTGAAATTGTCAGTTTCAATGTAATCGAGTAAAAGATTCTTCATGTTTAATATAATGAAGATATTGTCTTTGGTAACCGATTTGAGTTTATTCACTAGAGTCATTTTACGGAATAAGGGCGTATTGCTTTATACGCCCTTATTACTCCTCCCCCTCCTCAATAATTATATTTCAACATTGGCCTAATTTTTAAAACCTTCGTGTTATTTATGTATTTTAAAAACATTAACACAAAAATTTCTTAAAAAAAAACACTTTTCAGGACATTGTAAAAGTAAATAATTTTACACATATTTTTAATTAAATAAACATAAAATTACATAACTGATGCATGCTTCTCGAACAAATGGCAGGTTGGGTTGCACCTGGGTGAACTCTTTTCCACAAATTCTGCTACTTATATGACTTATTTAGGAGTGACGTTATATAGCAACACTTATATTATGTCTTCATACACCTTACTTTATTTTTTTTATATACATTCTATTAATACATTTTATACAAACATTTTTTTTATAGTATTATTTATTTTTATATATATATGTACATTTCATTTTTGTTTACCTTTTTTTTACTATTGTTTTGTCTGTAAAAAAAGCTCTTCTGGGCGTTGACATGGTAACATGGAAATAATTAAATAAAAATAAAAAATAAATAAATATTTTACGGAAAAAGGCGTATTGCTATATCTCCCCTTCAACTATTTGATTATAAAAAAGTTTATTTTAAAATCTTGGTGTTATTTATGTATTTTAAAACATTGCAAGTGTCTTACAATATATACATTTCCTACAGTTAATAAAATTAAATATAAAACTTTTCAGGACATAATTTTTTCACACATTTAAGTTCTGTCTCAATTAACCCTTGGTAAATTACAAATAATATTTTAAGACTATAGAAATATATTTTTGTATAAATGTATTTTATTTCTCGTGGTGCATATTAAATATTTTGACGTACGAGGCACTAATTAACAAGAAAAAACTATCAAAAGTACAGCAAAGGAACTCTATTAAAATGTGTGGAATTATCTAGAGGTAGGTTATGTTAAAATTATTAGTAATAAATTGTAAATTAAATCTTATATATGGTTAAAGTGTGCAAGGATTGAAGTTGGGTGGAGTCGAGATTTTATAATAATGTTTATTACAGCTTCAATATTGGTGTGTGTGTAAAATTAATTAATAATAGACAAGTTTCCCTATTGTGTTGTTGTAATAGAGATCTTATTTATTATAAGAAGATCTCAGTCAGGTTGTTCACCTTCAAAATAAATAGTGCTTATTGTCGAAGGGGAGGTCACACAAGGAGGCTAAATGCTTCGTGAACAAAGCACCAGGAAATTTTGATAAATGACCTATTTTGACAGTTGACATTCATGGTCCTCGGGGAACGAACCTGGTACCTACACTACGTGACCCGACGACCCGCACACCCAAATATCAATCAAACTACGGTACGGTGAGGAAACTATTACCTCGTATTTCAATCCCATGTGCCACAATCAACGAGGAATCAGTATTAAATTAATTACTGGCACAGAAAGAACAGAAGATTTAAGTGAATCGATTATAACCAGAGATGTGCCAGAGTCAGAAGCGTAAAAAATCACGACAGTATACGCCCATATTCCACCCATCTGCTCATTTTTTTTTTAAATCAAACGAATAACCAGCGTAATAGCTCAGGGGATAAGAAGCGTGGCTACAAATACTGTGATCATGGGTTCAAATCCCACTCAAGTCAAGAATTTCTTATTGATTTGATCGGTTATTGCGACTGGGAGATCGGGAATAATATTAATAAAATCCCGATCGATCCAGGTTTACTCTGATTTACTGTATTGTAAGGTAAATACTGATTATTAAGTCGGTGACCTGTGTAACTAGTAATAGCTAAGATCACCGACAGACAATTAACACGTGTTGTGTATAAAAAATCCTCTCAAAAATACCCTTCTGGGAACGTAAATAAATAAATAAATAATTATTCTATTCTAATTTATTACAAGTGAAGATATTCGACGTCATTGTGATTTTTTATGCTTCATTGCGCTACACGGAGAAAAAGGATCTACTACAATATTTGTTTGACTTTGGCACGTCTCTGGTTATAACTAATCTTTAAAAAAAAATTGAAAATTGAGGTGAAATAAGGGCGTAAACTGAAATTGTCAGTTTTGCGATAATCGAGTAAAACATTCTGGGCCGTATTCAATATAATAGTGTAAAACAGTGTGTTAGTGAGTCGTGTGTGTACGAATAGACTAAAGCTTAGTAATATTGGTGTGCATACACGATATCTAATCCAAAATGCACAAATCAATAGAACATTTTGAGTTTATTTAGAATATAAATTTTATGGAAAAGGGGTGTATCACGTTATGCGCCCTTATTCCACCCAGCTTACTAATTATTACTAAAAATAAATTAAATTTGAGAGCTTTTGTCCAGCACATAGTACCTACTGAAATTAATTTATTAAATAGCTTGATTCAATATTTTTATTCTGAAAGCATCTAATCATAAATAAATAGCATCATAATATTTAAGACTAACCAGAAGACATTAAATACTATTTACTATAAAATAAATGAACGTAGTTTTCATGGTGCTAATTTATATTTAAAATACAATAAGTTTTTTTTTAGATATTTATACGCGTTGTGGAAAAACGTATACGTATTGTATTTTATAATCTAAAATTATTGAATGTAAAATGTGTCACTCTAAAATTATAATGAATGATAGTGTTGTTGTAAATTAACTGAGTAATAAATTGGATAATTATACTGTATTAAGTGCTTAAAATATGCCTATTATATTCAACCTTTGACACAATAATAAATATATGTAATATTAAGATATCAATTTTATTGTCTCTATTGAATGGGCGGTCCTTTTGCTCAACTAACGTGACTTTAATTTTATAACATCATCAACAAATCTATCAAAAATTACAAATCATCTTCAGGTGTAACAAACAATTCGAAACAATGCATAAAATTCTATAAAAATTATGTACATTTAATTTATTAATAAACATTTAACTCGTTAATGTTTCAGTACAAACATTTTTCATTACATAAATAATGATTAAAATAAAAAATGTTTGTAAAATATGAAGATTTTTTAAGGGTTGTCTACGGGGGGTGTATGACTTGTTATAATTTTCTACAAGTCACCTCCCTGTACTGCCTTTTTATACAATGAATGATTTTTTAACCACCCTGTTGAATCACAAACCATATGCTTCTATTTATAATTTTATAAAAAAATATTTCCATACAAATTTGCTATGTTACCTCCTATATGTATTTATATTATTTTAATACAATTAATAATTTACATTATAAAAAAGTTTGGGAATCTATTTCTACGACAGCAAAAGGATATTGAGATCTCAGCTATGAAAAAAAAAATACACACAAAACCGCAGTGAATCGATTCTTAATTGTCGCTCCTTTTTGAATACCAATAAATACTTTTGTGGTCTATTATGAGGAGCGGAAAAATATATTATTTTATTTTTCTGCTGACACAATACGTAAAGGTAATATAAAATATGTAATCTCGGCTTAAAAAGTTGTTGTGTGAAAATAAAATGGTGACACTGATTGTGACTTGCGAGTTGTGAACACTCGATACAAGAAAGCGGCTCGATTGTAAAAGGGATTATTATCATGGGTTAAAAATATCCTGTGGTGGTCGTGAGATTTGTTTTATTTTTATACCACAATATTTTTGTTAAATTTAAATAAGAATTATTTATTTTATTTTACACTGTTCAACTAAATTGTAATGCCATCATTGTGTAATTTTGTTTTAAACAAAAATTAGAGTTATTATTTAATTGTCAATCAAAGTAATATTTAAATAAAATAATAATCAATTTTGCTTTATTTCATGTAGATATTTTTTTCCAGCATTTATAAATGCATGCTGGCCAGTTGTAAGTTGCTTGAATGGTCATAAATAATGTGTAACGAGAGTGCGTAGTTCAGTGACAGTAGCGAAGTGACAGCGTCGGTAAAAAGTATTCGAGATGAATTGTGAAGTAAAGCTAGAAGGGAAATATGTCGGGACTGCCAAACCTGGAGATACAGCATCCCAAATCATCAGTTCTTTGGCTTTAAATTTGGTTAGTATTCTTGAAGTCATAATAAACTTATTTGTTTTGTAACGTTATGATTCATTGGAACCAGATATTCTAGAATATTCTTAGTAAATACCAACACCTTTTGTAAATACTCCTATTTCTATGTGGAATACTATCAATTTAGTAACATAATATGAAATTACTTGTTCACATCACTACAGTGATTATTTATTACAGAACTTGCCGAGTCTTCACTTTATGCTCTCCAAAATGGAAAAATATGTGATATGGTTCAAGGCGAATCTCCCGTCAATATCTGCTTTCGAGTATTGGGAGGAAAAGGTGGATTTGGATCTATGCTGCGGGCTATCGGTGCACAAATTGAGAAAACAACCAACAGAGAAGCTTGCCGCGATTTGTCTGGTCGGAGGTTACGTGATATAAGAGAAGAACAGCGCTTAAGAAATTGGGCTGCTGCACAGCCACAACGAGAGGAAGAAGCTCGTCGCAGAAAAGAAGAAAAGCTGAAGAAGTATATCCATATCTTATTATAATTATATTTCAAATTATTTATTATTATAATTCCTTCAGACTTGAACTAATTGAACCAAAGCATGTTTTCAACGATCCTGCATACGAAGCAGCCAGGAGAGATTTAGAAGATAATGGTGAGGCTGCAATTGAAGCTGGAACAAAAGCCGTACAACTCGCCCCCAAACAAAAAACAAAGGCAGTGAAAAGGAAACGACCTAAATTATGGTAAAACCTTTTTAAAATGATTTACTTATAATGGTATTTTTTTTTTTTGCTAAATTTTAATTTTATTCAGGATCGACGATGAAATATCTGATACTTCTTCGAGTGAGTCAGGATGTGAAGATGACAAGTCGGATGATAACCAAGAAGCATCCAAAAGTTCACAATCCGCTGAAGCCTCACTCGTCACAAATAAAGGTAAAGGAGTTGGTAAGAAATCAAGGGTTGATTCTCCAACACCTCAAAGTGTACACGAACCAGACAGCGGCAATGAATCGGATCCCAAAACATCGAAATAGAAAACAAACCATTAATTATATTTTTTACTATATTCTATAAACATAGAAGGTTTCATAATTTATTGTGAACTTTTTATTCTAATGTCAATGTATTGTGTCTTGTTCGATGTTCATTTGGATTTCTTCATCCTTTTGAGTATCTTCGGTCCATTCCACTTCTCCGTTGTTTGCCGTCTGCTAATTTCAACAATATATAATTAATAAAAAATTGAATAATTAGTTATAAGAAAACTCACTTCTGATTCCTTTAATGTTTGTAATTCCTGCTTTATTTTCCTCTCGAAGAAACCGGCCTGTAATTTTTTTTAGATGAATAAATATCTTTTAAATAATATTTATTAGTGATTCTTACTTTCATCAAACCCATTACGACTAGCAATAGGAAGAGTAGGCCTAAAATAACCGATATGATTATTATCCACAAGGCGACTTTGATAGTTGGCGGTGAATCTACAAATATGGAGTAAACTAATGTTGGCTCTAAATATATTGGAGGGTTGGTATCTCCGACTATTATTGCCGTTCCTTCTGTCCTTACAACTAAGATATCTTTGAGACCGCCTATTTTCTCTGAAATAGGGAAAATAATAATTAGATTAAGATACTATAATTTTATTTAGATTACATGTGTATTTCTGAAGCACAATTTAATTGTTAAAAAATTTTGTCGTTAGATAAAATTTAAAAAAGGGGGATTACTGTTTTTTTTTAATACAGACAATTTTATTTCATAAAAAAATATTATATACAACCAAGGTACATTTTATCTATTTATAGTCTTGTGAAATATTGTAAAATTTTTTCACGCCAAATCAAAATCCATTCGACAAATTTTATCTTCTGCGTGAATAAGAATAAGGACAAGTATACTAAATTTATTCTAGATATAATACCTCTAAAAGTTTTAATATCAACAGCCATCGTCAATAAAAGTCTCCCGACCGTTTGGGCACCTCTAAAAGGACCTACAAAACATTTGATTTGTCTACAATTGTCCATCTCATCATCACATTGAAGAATAAATGTTCTATTTTCAGGTAATTCCAACAAGCCTGCATATGTTCTATTTTTAGATAATTGTAAGAAGCCTGCATATGTTTTAGTGTCACTAGATCTATTAAATTATTTGATGGTTTAAATAAATACTAATAATGTACAATAATATTTTTGATAGTTATACCTTTTGGCTTTCTTAACCATGTTTTGTTCAGTTGATTCTTCATTCGATGGATATGACAATGAAGTTTTGTATTCAAAGTCAACGCCTTCACAGTAAAACGGCTGATCGGCCACATATCCTTCAGGCATAAAAACCTCCATAAACGGAATAAGTTTATTTTTTACTTTATAAGCGTAAGGTATTTTTATTGTCAACAAAGCTTGATCGATTGGACTTGCGCCGAATTTTTGCACCTCAAACATGTGCTTGAATATGACTAGGTTTGTAGACGATTCGTCATCTGATTTTGTGATTGAATACGTCTCCTGAACGGATTTACTAAAAATAATAGTAATTGGATTATCAATTTTTAATGATATGTGCTTAAATAATTACCCTGCTATTACTACATTCGCTTCAGTAATAATATTGAGTTTTGAATCTATCCTGTTGTTCTTCGGATTTAGTTCTTTACTTTGACTTATCGTCTGGGCTACAAAAGATATTGTACCAGTTAACATTCGACGCATGTCAATTTCTAGTGTTAAATTCTAAAAATGTTCCACATTGATAAGTGTACTTTTTATTGATTATTAGTTTATATTATATACTTTAGTTGTGTTTGCTTTTAATGGATTGTCTAAATCGCACAGAAGGGCTGGCGGTAAACTTGTTTCGAATCTATACTCATCATCTATTCGACAAGAAGTTGGTAATCTTGCAATTCCAGCTGGTGAGAATACAATCAATCGAAATTGGGTCATGTATGCTGGTTCTCCGATATTCGTAACTGAGACTGTTAACATTAAACTTTCAGATGAACCCAATATAAATTCATTTTTTCTGAAAAAAAAACACTTCTTCATAAAATATTCCCTAAATTTAATATTGAATAATTCTCACTTGAGGTCCGGATATAAGATTTGTATCTGAAGATCACTCTCACAATATGTTTCATTTGCACATCCCGTTGAAAATGGTATTATTAATTGACTGCTGATACTAGTGTCGTCTTCTAATTGATTTCCTTCCAGCACAGGATTTAAATTTCCAAATCTATCTTCATCTAATATGCATATTAAAAAAATTGTGTTTATATAATTTCATTTTAAAATTACCTTTATGTATTTCATTATTTTTAACAAGAATCGGGTGATTTTTTAGGTTTGTTTCCTTGATTGAAATATTTGCTCGAATATATATTGGGTCCAAGAAATTTTTTATATTTTTCTGAAAGGCATCACATCAATAGTTTAACGACAAACTATTACTAAAAATAAAATATGCTTACCTCTAGTAAAATTGTCACTATTTTACAGTTGTCCTTATTCCAAAACACATTGAAATTCAGATTGCTGTTGTTTTTTTGTTCTAACTTGACTCTCGTTGAATCTCCCATAAATAAGATTGTACTATCGATTGCTAGAAATCATGGTTAATAATAATTGGATAACATGTATGATTTAATTTTCAACTTACAAATATTTTTCTGGATTGGAATTATTTTAGAAGTCCATGTTGTACAAACTGATATGTTAAATTTTAGTTCATCACGGCTCAATTTATTAGGTCCGATTAACCTCAGTCCGATTCTTGCTCTATTTCTTCCTCGTAATATTACTGCATGTCCAGATAAATATGAACCAACCGCAATATCTAAAGAAAATGATACATTACTTACACAGTTTCCGATTAAGTATACATTTTATAATACCTGGATATGAATTTTTATCAATATCGGTAGGCGATGAAAGAGAAAATCCAAAGCCTTTAATTATCGGTCCTGGATTAAAGTCTTTTGCAATAATTACTTGTGTGGGAAGAGACTTTTTGATACCATCTGAACTTCCCAAATAAATAGCAATACCACCTCTTTCTCCACCTTCTGGAGCTCCGACAATCACATCTACATATTTACATATTAATAATCATTAATAAAAAGTATATTATTATAAGTTAATAAATTACCTTGATGCCCATCTAAATCTAAATCACCGGTAGATATTGCGAGGCCAAATCTGGAAGTAGATCCTAAAATCGGTCCAGCTTCTAAGTATTGAGCACTAAAAGTTGGAGCTACTAAAGATCCCTGAAAAGATTTTTTTTTATGTAATCTGGAAAAAATATATTATTTCATTAACTTACTCTTTTGCTTCCTAAATAAATGAACACCCTAGGTTCACTCAAATAAGGTGCGGATACCAATAAATCCGTATATCCATCGTCTGTCAGGTCAGTAGAAGCCAAAGCATACCCAAAATAACCTCCGCTCTTTGGACCACTGATATCCTGTCTTATTTTAATTGATGTGTCAGTCTCGTAAGGATATTCCATTATTATCACCTTAAAGGATAAATATTTACAAGGATTGTTGAGAAACTAAATTAGGCATTCAAACTACACACTTTTCCTTTATATAAGCCAGCTCTCGGAGCTCCAGCAGCGTAGAGACGTTTTATCATTGAAAAATAAAATCCACTGCTTACACTAAACCCAACATAATCTCCATCAAAAAGTCCCGGTGCATCAAACATGGAAGGAATGATCGGATTACCAAACGTGCCCCTAAATTAATAATGTTAGTTAATAGACGAAATTATTTAGATATTTTGATTATAAATCACCTTGATAAATCTCTTTTATTGATAAAATTTGGCGGTGGAATGTGTTTAAGGAGAACCGTAGAGCCTTCCCAGTTTAAAATTCCCGGTGCTCCTAGTAATAATTCCGTAGTTGCGTTTATAAAGCGTAGATCACCTGTTGGATTCTTTTGAGAGAGGATTGCATTAATATTGAGTGAACTATGCATGATTATTGAATACATACTTGTGGAAAATGAGCTGATTGTCCGGCTTGTCCCATAGCGTAATTATAAACGGAGTAAGTTTTCTGCTTCCACCTTACATGACTATACACTTCTCTCTCTATAGCAAATTATTTATTAATATATATTATATTTTAAGTACTTTAATTATTGATACCTCTATCTATAAGTGGCAGAATGGTGTCTCCTGGCATCAAGAGATTCTCTTCAAGAGCATTGTTTATATAGCAAGCACCTTGAATCATATATTTATTTCTTTTATTTGCATTTATCCATTTGGGTGCACAAACCTGTAATGATTTCAAGTATTAAAATATATAATCAATGTGTAAATATTGTTTTTCTTACAACTATGTCATCGGTCTCTTGATTTAAGGCCATCGTGGCTCCGAGAAAGCAACCACCTTTATGTTCTCGGTAATCACTTGTGATTGCTTCTCCTGAAATTATTCATAACTCAATTATGAAAAATATGAATAATAGTGGATTAACAGATTACCTGCTTGATCAACATAAACTGTTTTGCATGGTCCAAATATTGGACATCTATAAATTCGGCCAGGCTCATAAATCTTCTGCAGAGAATCATTTGCCCTCGGGGCGCCTATTTGTATCCTGAAAATATATGCATTATTGACAATATATTCATATCAAACATATATTTTGTTTGTATACCATGTGTAGTCATTTTTAGAATATAAAAGAACTGAATAACCAAAATATGTCGGTCTTCCAGCGCTTTCATATTGCGGATCCTCAAACACTATCGGAAATTGAGTGTCAAAAATCAAAGAATTTACAATCACTAAGGGGGAAAAAACTAGCAAATATAATAAAACTACCCCGAACATAATGAATGCATTGAATGACCGTTGTCAACGAAGGTAATGAATATAACTGAATTTAAAAATATAAATGAATCAGGTAGGATACGAATGTGGTTTTCTTATCTGCGGTGTTTTAAAGCGTTTCCGTTCATTTCACCAAGTACGAAAAAATTATCATAATAATTAAATTATTTCGTTACAATGATTTTTTTTAATTTGTAAATATATTATTCTTTAGTGAGTTTGTGTAGTTTGCAGAATGATTATCAAAATTGAGACATTCGCAAAAGCGAGTTAATTAATTTAAACGGCCGTGATTGTTCAGATCATAAAACTATATTTTTTTAATCAGGGAATAATTGATCAAAATATATGGGGTACAAATTGTTTAATTTTACCCCCGGGCTCACTTTGGAATCTATAAGCTCGATATAAGTAAAATATTAACTTAAAATTGAATTAAAATAATAATGCACTTAAAATATTCCATTTTATTACAAAAAATATTAAATCGATCGCACTTTTGTGAATTTTTACTATTGTCATTAATTATACATTTATGGACTGACCTGAATAACAAATGAAATAAAATATTATAAATGTTTTATTTCACATTATTTTATAATTAATATAACCGTATTTATACTCCTGGATTCTTGTTATCTTAAAAATATTTTTTTGTACATCCAAAATGTAAAAAATTCGTAGTTTTTAACACATGGATGCCCGGGAATTTTCTTTCATTTTGTACTCGTTACTTTCGTAAATATATAAAAAAAATGCTTTCACCATAAAAGAAATTAAGGGCAACAAACGAATGCTCTTTTTCCTATTTTATTTTGCAATGTCTTTTGGGATTTTTACTGCTTTTTATTCAACTATCGGCAGTTAGCTAACATTTGTGTGAAATAATTGCTTCTTTGAAGGCTTAACGAGATTCCTTTATGCTGTCGATACCTCTGAAAATCCTCACACAAGCTTTGCTGAAAATCAACTACACGTATAATAAAAGTATTATTTATTATATTCATTACAGAATCTATTCATAATAATCTGTATAGAATTTTTTTATTGTTGATGATTATATTCACGAGATCTTCTGTCTGATAAAAATGATTTCATATAAGGTATTATTAACCAGAAGAAATATGGCAGGTGTGTAAACTGGATTCTTCAAACAATGGTTAAAGGAATCAGCAAATATTTCACAGATGGTAAAGGCTTTCGAGGTTTACTAATTGGGTTACCAAACATGTTGAACTAACCCATTTATTACTTTATATATTATTAAAATAGTGGTTTGGGCTTATATTCTGCAAAGGCGTAATATTTTCACAAATAAATGACATAAGATTAATTATAATGTAATATATAATACCTTATTTTTAAATAGAAACTAGCTTTAATTAATATCTTAATACTACGTACACAAAATAAATATATGTACATAAAAAAAAAAATAACACACATTTTTAAAAAATATGTGTAAAATATATTTATCATCTAGAATAAATTAAATAATAATGCATGTGTTTTGGAATAAAAATTAAAATATAATTAGAGGTTATCTGATACGTGACATTGGGATTTATTATTGATTTTAATATATATTCTTTAAGCTTCCAGATGTACTAAAAGTTTTGTGTCTCTTATGTTTGTAGAGTAAATTGTCACATCGTAAAATTTCAATATATCAACAATCAAAGGAGCAAAAATAATATTACGCAATATATTAAAAATACCTAACATTTGTTTTTTTGGGTTAAAATTATTTTAATTATTCAAATAGTCAGATTGAATGTTCTTATAATAATATTGCCTGAAAGTGAAATTTATTCTCTGTTTAAACATCATTGAAGCTTTGAATAAACACACAATTCAGTTTTAGTTACAAGAAAATTGACTGAAACAATTACTTAAAATTTTATTATCCTGTCTGTGGATATTCAAATATTTTACTGAAACAGACATCGGACTATTTTCAGGAAACAGTCCCCAAAGACTCTTCAAAGGGCCTTAAGACCCTAATAGACTTCTTGTAGAACTTGGGTTGTTAACTAAAACAACACCACATGGAATTGTTCATTGCAAATGTGTTTCGATTTCAACATAATGTTTGATTAATGTTAATAAAATTCTAAAGAGTTTTTCTAATAAAATCTTCTCATAACTCTTCAATCTACAAAAAACGAGTTGTGGGCGTTTTTATCACTTTTTAAAATATTTTATACCTATTTTCTTGTAGCTTTAGTATATTTTTGGAGAGATTATTAAATTGCTTTCTTTCCCATTCCATGTAAAAAATTCTTATGGGTAAAGGAGCAATTTTGCACGATTATTTTTAAAATCCCACACACTATATGACAATCTGTTTTTGAGTTAAATATGTAGTTTTTGTATGTACCAAAGAAGAACTTGTTTCTATATCAGAAGCTTGTTTATAAATACATAATGTGAAAAATTATAATACAATTGTATTATTATAATAAAAACTAAATATTAATGAATGTATGTATATTATATATATATATATATTAAATGAAAGCCAAACCTTCACATTTTTGTTCATCAAAACCACAAATGAATATTTACTGACATTTTATTTTGTCACATGACAAATTGGAATTTTCATTTTTATTGTGTCCGTTATGTAGAAATATGTGTGATTAAAAATTAGTAAAAGGTATGGCAATTTATTAGTGTATCTACTAATTTATTAGTAAAATAACATAAAGGAAATTTGGGAAAAATATATAAAAAGATGGGTCTTCGCATCAACAACGACAAGACATAATATCAAAGTTAAATATGAAATTTTACTGTTAATTATCTTTAATAATTGTAACAGAAATTGTACCTAAATGAAAATATGATTAGGAAATGTATTATACGAGAGGTTTTAGAGAAGGTTTTTTTACAAATTTTTAGATAAAATAACGTGTTAATTAATTGTCTGTCAGTGATCTTAACTATTACTAGTTACACAGGTCACCGACTTAATAATCAGTATTTACCTTAAAAAACAGGAAATCAAAGTAAACCTGGATCAATACGATCGATCGTGATTTTATTAATATTATTCCCGATCTTCCAGTCGTAATAACCGATCAAATTTTTTTTTTACTAGAGCACATTGTTCGTTCTTATTGGAATATAATATAATCCCCTATACTTAAGCGTCGTAATTTTATTTTATTTTCTTCCGTACCCCATCAAAAATACACTTTAAAAGATCCAGTTTTAGAAAGAGGACTTAGTTGGGTGATAAAAAAGAGATGTTTTTGGAGAAAATGCACTCGAAAGATTGTTATACCAAAAGAAAATGCTTGGAGCACTTCCAGTTACTAATGGAGACTTATTAAGATTTGCAGACGCATAATATTTCAGGAAAAAGGGGTCAACAAACAAATTATACAATAATATATTTGAAGTATGGGTTGTTATGCTATTTAATATTTTCTATATGACCCCTCTCTTAATTTTAATCACTCATGCTTATACTAAAAATACTCATTAATTTTAACCAATTTATTTAATATTCACAGAAGCAAGTATTCCGACTTTAATCTACAAAATAGTCCGAGAAGTAAAAATTGCGGTTACGGCATTGCTGTAGTTATAAAAAAGGGAACATTTTTCACATTGGATGATGAAATTAAATTAAACTGATATTACGGTGCAAAATTTACTCACTTTCCTTATTGAAGTGGCTCTTTTAGTTCAAAACAGCTTTTTTATTTTCCATTCAAACTGCCCGTATATAAATTAAATATTTCAACAAAATGAACACATTTTGATTTTATACAATTGATGTGATTAATCAGTGAGAATATATTATAAGGGAAAATAATTATATAATAATTATATTACAGTGATGCGCCAAAGTCAAACAATTCTTACATTGTATACAAATCTTTGTATCTCTTTATTCGATTATGAGGAAAGAGGATGGAGTGATATAAAGAAAATATATATAATATTCGTTTGACTTTAGCACATCACCAACTACATACAATAGTTTGCGACCTGAATTCAACAACCATTTTATTTCAAATTGATGATGATAGCAGTTTATTCTTATTAGGGGATAAATATGGTAAAAATCACTTCCAATTTTGAACTAAATAAATATTTGTTTTTTAACCCCACAATATAATTAAAAAAAATGTTAAAATAATAAAAATATTCGTTAGTGGGGAGGATTAACTATATAACTTATTAATTATTATATTGAAGATAGTGGACCCAGCAGATGAGACAGAGGCAACACTATTTGTCTCACTCAGACTCGTCTACTAGATCCGTCATCTTAATATTTATACATCCAGTTATATGGGATTATCAGGTGACTACGTTTCTTATACTATTTCCATATTTTTCTTCTTTTATATTTAAAATAATTAAGACATCGCTTCAAAAATACAAGGATTAGAATATATTTTTAATAATTTATTTACTATTTAGCAAATTTTTTATGCAAAAATATATTCGGATGAAATAGTTGATAATAATATTCATTTAAAAATTCTTCTATAAATAATCGAAAGGTACAAGAGACGTAAATTTCCATTTCAAAGCAATATAGAATTCAGGTGTTATTTTCAATACATTTCAGAATAATTGAGAACTCTTCCAATTTGATTATTCAGTGATTGTATTTCGTACAGTCTTATTATTCGAATCTCATCCTGAAAGGCTGGAATTTGCCTCTTTTAAGTCCAGAATAACTGAATTACGACGAACTCCAAAAAATTACTCTGCGCCAAGTGGTCCCCTTTTTAATAACGGCTTTTATTTTTTAAATTTCCTCATTCCATTCCCCTAATGTACCTGTACTTAATTTATATTAAGTATAAAATTATTTATTTTTCTCTTCTCATAGTGGTGAGGCTTTATTGTGTGACAATTTCTTCGGTGTGGTGTTGAGATTAAATTTGCTGATGTGACATTCTTCCACAGCTGCTACTGTTTCTACTAGTTATGATTTTGGTCATCAAATCATCAAAAGCACACGTGCCGTTGACATTGTTTCATATTAAAAATAATAAACGGACTAATTGAGACAGGGGTTTCATAATGCCTATATTTAAAGCCTTTTGCGATAAAAAGAACTGAAGTAAGAGAGCTTCATAAATTATCTTTATAATTATAAAGAGTATATTTTATTGCTGATTATGTTGAAGTCTTGATGAGATTTCATTGCAATTAAATACATTTTTTAAGTACTGTGCAGTAACAATAATCCGACACTTTTTCAACATTTTCTTTACTGATATCAGAGATAATAAAAAACATCTGAATAGTTTGCTCCACAAGTATGTAAATAAACAGGAATATTTTTATTTATTTCAAGTATCAATCATATTTTTCCCCGATAATAATTATAAGCTACTGTTATCAGTTTTAATAAAGTTAAAAAAGTCTATCCTGTTTCATGTTCCAACTGACAAATGCTGCATTATAATCACTGCGACTTGGGATCCCCCGTAATGCTCTAGTGGTACTGCAGTATTATATAATAATAATAGGCGAAGGGTTAAAAGTACATTTTGCAAAAAAATGTATATTCAGTTTAGTCTCGATAGCCTGACACTTTTTCAACAATCCTTTTTTTCTTGTTTTGATATCAGAGGCGCCTGCTAATGCATAAACCCCCTTCAATGACATGCCTTTGATAATATTTGATTATAAATATATTTATTTATTTGTATATACATATATATTGACTTGGAATCTCCCGTAATGCTCTAGTGGTACTGCAGTATGATCTAATAAAATATGTATTTATAAATATAAATAAAATAAACCACAATCTCGGTAACCTTACAGATAATCCAATGCGTTATGATGGTTTTCAAATGTACATGTATAATGTTATAAATAATTTTTCTACTTTCATAATAATAGTATTCTTATTTATAATACTTAGAAATTGGTGGTCCAATATGTGTCGGATTATAGAGACTACTTTATAACCTTAGTCATACAAATAAAAAATAAAATCTTTAAAAATATGTAAATAAAATAGTCCTTTAAAGTCAGATTAGTCCTTGTTTTGGGTTCAAATGAGTAGATTTTTTCGAATAAAAAATAGTTTTTCATTGGTCGATATCAAATTTAAGGGTTAATTCAGACTAGATAGGAAAATATTATTGCAAGCAATCTCTTTCCACCGTATTGTGTCGTTGATACAACGCTGCTAAAGGGATGAAAGAAGTCAGGTTTACTTACCTAACGATCTTATTATTATAATTAATGAGAGAAGAGACAATTATTTTTATACAGTCGAATTTTGCCCACCCAAACGCATATTCCAGTTCAGTGAATATTTTGATTTCTAAAATGTTACTTGATCAAGCCGACTTGATTGTGAAGGTGCTTAGTAGGTGACTTTTGGTCTAATTACCCTCGGAGAGGAAATTCTTTGTTTCGTAACAGTGCAATCTCACAGTCTATATAGATACCACTCCCTTTGTACAACAGACTTCCTAAAGGGTATTTTTAACAGACTTTAGATATTCTGCAAAACAGTTTTTTCAGTTTTAACAATGCACGTCCCAAATGAAGATTTTAAATAATAAATATACAAATACCTAAAATTTTTATATTAATTTATTTCTTGAGTACTGTTCCCGAATGAGGCGACACACATCACTATGATTGAAAGAGTCCAGAAGGCGTTTCTCCGTTTCCTTTACAAGACGCTGTATTACTTTTATCCCTTACTTTATCCATCTAAATTCCTAATGGGAATGATCGGGTATAACTCTCTCGAGCTCCGCAGAGATGTG